>WOVY01013782.1:0-27758 GCA_013436015.1 Rhipicephalus annulatus | reverse complement strand
TGCCTGAGCCGTAACGTGATGTTGCAGGTGAGGCTTGCACCTTTGAAAGATATAGCGCAATTCCAATGCCAAATTACTAGATTTTGAGTGCCGCCATTTGCTAGTTTCCGTTTATTGACGCTGTGGGGTCGCCCCGTATCATCGTTAGCTGCAGCTTGTGTACGAACCTTTGGCTTGGCCTTAATAGCCATCTATTCTCAAGTGCGACTACCTTATTTCTATGGCTCCTACTTTACTATCAAGTGCTCCCAGTGATTAATGCTTAACTGATTTTCTTTGGAAATCCTAAGTAACTCTTCTAGCATTCTGTTCTGCGAGCTTTCCACTTGCATCTCCGAGTCGCTTCATCCTTGGAGGTGGAGCCTTACACTTGGCCCTTGCTGACCTCGACTTTAGGTTCCTGCGTGCTTTTATGCACAGCGTTATCCGCCACGTTCGCGCCCTCGACTCTGCTGGAAATGGCCTGAGCGGCTTTCTGCTTGCGTAGCTCTGCTTTGAGACTCACATTCTCCTGACGTAATTGTTCAATCTCACTCTTTTCCACCATGCTCGGAGATGCCGACGCGTACCTTCGGGGTTTGGGGTCTTGCCTCGATCCGCCCATGTGAGTTCCTCATGGATTGTCCTTCTAGACGCCGAACGCCCTCTGGAACGCGAGCGGCTCTTGCACTGCTGCGCAGCGGCGTGACGTAGCGGCCTCTTCTTGTGTGCCGGAGACGCTAGGTAAGGACGCTGGAGTCACGGGACTGCATTCCTAGGGCCATCTGCGTCTTCTCGGAGCGCCGGTGGCGTTGGAGTCGTCTCCTTCTGACGATGTAGGGACTTGAAATCTGTCTTTGCATGCTCTGTCTGCAGTGAAATGTGGACCTTCGCATAGCGAACACTTTGGAGTGCAATGATGATCCTCCGTTGGTGATTTCTGTCCGCACGTGCGGCACCACTTGCTGTTTGGAATAGGGAAAACGTCAGCACGGTGTCCTAAACCTCCGCAGCCGTAGCAGACCTCCGTGTGTGTCTCCTGTATAGTGTGCAGCGAAACATGCTCGCGCTACAGGACACATAATTGGGCACCTTCATACCTTTGAACAAACTACCACAGCTGTGGTGTTTCTTGATTTTTTTGACCTCGATGGCTCCTGGGTTGCGGTGGTTCACAATTCGTGCTCGGAGCTGAGCCTCACTGATATCCACGTCGACACCCCTTATGACACCTTTGCACGTGTCATCAGGGGGAGCCGGGTACACAGAGACCCGGTACGTGCAATCGCCCAGTCGGACTTGCTGTGCCTTTACGTAGGCGCACGCATTCTCTCATGAGGAGTACACACCACGTAAACGTTTTGAGTGTCATTGGGACAAATGGTGTCCTCTTCAATTTCCGCCGGAGTCAGGGCCGCCGCCATGGCCAGGGATTGCTCGAAAGGTATTTGACTGACCTTGGTCACATTCAGACCATCCCTTGGTCTTATGATTATGCGATACGTGTCCCTCGGAAGTAAGGGAGCCTCGAGGGTGGCGACAATACGTTGGTACGCGTTCCGTGGGGTGCGGTGCAGCCACCGTCCTTTCGTCCGTCATGCGTTGGGGTGCGTTCGCGGGTAGTACTCGCCGTTCTCATCCCCTTGCTGTTCTTGAGGCTATATGGCGTCATCCAGTCGGGGCTGCTCGCTTCGTCCTGAGAGATTTCTTCTCCCTCCACGATCTCCATCTTGGGCTAAGGCGCCCGCGGTTGCAGGGTTACGCCTAGGCCTACCTGGGCTGCCTCGCCGAGGTTATGCTTACCGCGTTAGGGTTAGCTATGCCGTGGCGTGGTTGGAACTGCACACACTCATAAAGGGGGAAAAAGTCACCCACCGTAGAAAGGCCGGTGTTGGTCAAGTCCTCACAACGCACTGCGTCGTTTAACACATAATGTACCTGGTTGCGACGAAAGAAACCAAACGAAACATTGAAAAAGCAGGAACCGAAAGCAGCGCGTTCGCACTAGTTGGCGCCCCCCTGGTGGTCTTTTATCTCGAGGGCTTTTGTTTTTCCTTCTTTACGAATGGAGAGCCAGCAACCAAATGCAATCAATTGTGTGAAAAAATCGTCGCTACAACTTTATTGTTTTCGTATATTTTGAAGAATTTTTGTCTATCGCACTTGACGAACGAGAAGAAGGAACTTGTACGCCTGTTCTAGTTAAAGCAAACAGACTTGAGCTTCTTTTTTCACCAAGGCACTCATAGAATTTTCCTAAAGTTTTTCGTATTTTGTTAGCTTATTTACATTTTTGTAGCAAGTATTTGTGGTCCTGATTATAACGTTTGCCAATGCACGTGTGTGGTTACCTAATACCGCATTTTACCATGGCTAGGCTGCGTTGGGTTCCAACGAAAGTGGTCGAATGTTCTTCGAAGCGCCTCCTAAACTTTTTAGGTCAATTTGAGATGTGAACCAGCTCACGAATGAGCCTTGTCTATCTTGACACGCTAGTATTCGGAGCACCCGCTAAAGGCACAGCCATGGTAGCACTCGCTGTTGCCCAACGGCATTTGCCTCCTCCGGCATCTGCTCTATGTTAAAAACAGTGGACATCGCGCGTGCTAGAGAAAGAGAAGAACTAGGAATGGCGTATGAGGTTCTTTTACATGCGGAGCATGTTATACTAGGGGCTAGTCATGCGCCGTCACCGTCCGCAGCTTCCCCTCCTCCTCCGCCAGCCATTTGTGCGTCCCTTCCTCTTTTCAACACAGCACGCGATGCGCTCGTTTCCCTCCCCCTTCTTCGCGCGCAGCACGACCTTTTGTTTTACGTGCGCCAGCTGTATGCTAACGCTTGCACGCGCAGGCCAGGGCCGGCGCTCGCTATAAATAACCGAGTGTCGGGGCGCGCCGCCCTTTGTCGGTTAGTTTGTGCGGTCGCTTCACGTCCGATGTCGCTGGTGGAAATGTATGTAACGAATTCGCAAACACACTTACTGGCGTCCCTTCCAATAGCGTCAGCCAATGTGTTGGCGGAACCGCAAGCAATTCTTAAGACACTAAGTCCGTGGACAAGGCCTCACTGAGAAGAGTTCGCGATGCGGAACACAAACTTTGGCGTCGAGCGGAAGATCCCCAGCTCCGAGAACGTGAAGCAGCTGCGAGAAGCCAGCGTCAAGTGGAGGATCCCCAACGCGAAGCAGCTGCGATACGCCAACGTATCCCAGTTTCCAGTAGATTCCCAGTTTCGAGAACGCGAAGCCTCTGCGAGGCGTAAGCATCCACAAGAGAATCCGGACGGTGAAGCCGCGTTCAAGTGTCGACGCCACGAGGCCGATCTCGATGCCGCCCGCTCGCGCTTGCGAACGGCATTGTCGAAGACCTCCAACTGCGGTACGGCGCTCAACAACGCGCCAACAGCGAGCACTGCGTCGCTAGCGTCTGCGGAGTCGACGTAATGACGATGTACTTCGTGCCCAACCTATCGCTTGCCGCTGCGGAGAAGTACGTCGACGAAGCCGTGGAAGAATACCTGAAACGATGACCGCAACGACGACCCTTCGTGATAGTTGGTGTTTTCAACGTTGACGTCTTCAAAGACGATTGGGTGGTCGACTACATGGAGTCGTGGCACTCGCTGAAACGAGCAACGCACGACGGTAAATATCATCTGACCACGGTTTGCGGGACGTGCATTGACCCCGTCTTTGCAAATTTCGACCTTCGAGCGCTGCAACCAGACCCACTCACCTTTCACTTTACGGACCATAAAGTCATCTTGCTCAAAATACCCAAAGCATCTCATCAATAAGCATCGTCTTTCGCAGCATACGTGCGTGCGTGTTCACTCGTGTTAACTCGTGTACAATCATAACACACACGCATGTCGCAAATTAAAAAGCGCATGTGTCGCAGTTCAACATATATCCTCCGCATGCTAACCAGTGTTCCCACTCGGGAAACTGCGGTCATTTTTAAAGACGATAGTCTTTCTTGGGGACCTGCGACGCAAAAATTTTGGTCTGCCTGCCTGCCTGCCTGCCTGCTTGCCTGCCTGCCTGCCTGCCTGCCTGCCTGCCTGCCTGCCTGTCTGTCTGTCTGTCTGTCTGTCTGTCTGTCTGTCTGTCTGTCTGTCTGTCTGTCTGTCTGTCTGTCTGTCTGTCTTTCTGTACATTTGTCTGTTTGTCCACTTTTACTAGCATCGGGTACTTGAAACTGCCGACCCCATCCGCAGCAACCACCAATGTTGCACGAGGTTGAGTGTTCATGCTTGTGCAATTGCCAAATAAAAAGCAATTAATGCGCATGTCTTGGGCACCATAACAACATGCATATATTCTGTATATGCATCTCTTACTAGAAAACGCATATATAAGTAATTTTAAAGACCGTAGCGCTTATCAAGCTGCGATTACCATGCAACGCGTGCACGGAATGGGGAATGTTTCCAACGTTTTGCTATGACGATATGGTGGTGGCGCCTACCGGTCACCTCGTGTTCTATACCTTATCACCTCTGAGACGGGCGCGCTCGGCCACGCGCTTTGTTTTCCATAAGAAACTGCCAGGTGGCGCTCATGTCTCACGTGTGGCGTGACTTGATGCGCTCGTTTGCCTCCGCTGCACGCTCGAGACACTCTAACGCAGCATCTCCGGAATACCATTCACCGATTTTCTTGCGCAGAACAGCAAATAGTTCTTTTGTTCACTCTCTCCACACGAAAGACTATCGTCTTTCGACGATATTGGCAGATTACATGCAGATACGGGGCCAATTGTTTTTAGGAGCTGCACTGCAATAAACGGCAGTGTTGAGACGATGCTTTTCAAATCAAGGCCTATCTTACCTTTAAACCCTGTTAACTACGATAGAAATCTACGAATTTTACACTATAGTTTGATTGAAGGCCGCTAGAGGGCGCACCTACATAGAGTGCGCGCTCCCGGCACCCTCTCTTCTACAACAGTGCGACAGCGCTACCTGCCTCAAGGCAGCGCGTTCGAAACGTGTTTGTCCCGCCTTGGCAGTGCTAAAGTAAGCGGGCTTTTAGCGTAATTGCGCTGCACTGAAGGCAGCGGTAAGTCCAGGAACGCTTTTGATTACAAGGGTTATATCTTTGTCCCTGCATTTCGCTGTTGTAATGAAGAGAAACCGCCACCCACACATGAACTACATATAGGCCTTATGACAAATAAAATAATTGTATACGCTGTACACACGTCTTCTCACGCATTTGCAAGCTCGAGTAGGCAATGTAAGAAGGGTCCAAACTTACTCGTCCGTGCTTCACCTACTCATCATGATTCACTTCGTGGATATGGGTTGATTTTTGGGCAAAACATAGCGTCCTTCACTTATTTTCGGTGAATAAATGAGAGGGGATGGTCATCCTCCGGCTAACCACCCTCTCTTTCCCTTGCGCCCACCATAGCTGATTGTTGAAGCGAAGTATACAAGAGGGAATCAATATTTAACGTTGATTATGTGCTTCCAATTGTGCTTTAAACAAATTGAGGCCATTCTAGAGATAATGTCGGAAAGTAGCTATGTAGTTTGTTCAGAGCTGTGCCTGTTTTAGCTGTACAAAATAACTTTGGTGACCGTTTGAATTCACCTTTGTATTTTAGCCACATTGATCATGATAATTATAGACATTTTCAAGACTAGAGAAAATCACGTTTTCGCATCTTCTTTGATCAGTATTTGCTTGTTTGATCAGTGGAATCTGGCAACATGGAAACACGTCAATGTGTGTGCAGACGGGATCGGCGAGAGCCTAGCTATACACCCAGCCTCACTGTGATAACGAATATCAGATAAGGCAAATGCTCAGCTGAGCGGGTACATGTGTTTCTCCAAGGCGTTTCCTGAATAAACATTTACCTTCATTACTTATTAGTCCTAAACGTAAAATTATGTTGTACTGTTCGACAAGTAGCCACTGTAGCACACTGCGTGCAGAGAAACTGAATTATCTCGCTTCGAGCTTCGCTGAGGCTTGTTATCTTTTCAGAAGCTAAGCCTCCGTGCTATGCACATATAATCTATCAAGAATGTGTTATGTATAGTAGAGAGCTCAACATAAGTTTAGCAGCCTGTTGTTTTAATACTGGACAGTAGAAAGTGATTTCTTCATATAACCCAACGACGTCCAGTGCCGACTACACTACCTGCTACGTTACGAAGTTTATTACGTTACGAATGTTTTTTGTGCGACTGCGTGAATACAATAGATAGATGTTTGTTCTTCTGACAAGCGTTTAAATGAGAGAGTCCTCCATAGAGGAAATAAAAGGAGCGTGTCGTTTGTCTATCGACTGTAAAAATATGCAATGCTGCTAAAGCGCTTCTTCAGAAATATTAGCCGACATGATAACTGGTGACACACAGGGCACTGTGTGTGCTAGCATGAACAATAAGTTTTACTGTTCCCCATACCCATTGAGAACAGTTTGATTTGCCCACGCTATCACACAAAAAAGGTCATTCGACAGAATTTATTTCCTTAGCCCTGAATTGCCTCTTTATAAATACGCATGAACCTTCTTGCGAAAATGCTATGCTCTCGTGGAAGAGCCGAGGGGCCCAAAGAAAAGGTAACGCATACCTTGAATTGCATGCATGACTTCACGAAAATTCAGGACATGTAGAAGCACTTATACATTGTTATATAGCATTAGAGTGCAGAGAGGCACACGCAAAGCACAACCGAAAGCACTACGTGTTTCTCGCATCTGAATTTCTTACTATACCGGCACTGCACGCGAGTGAAGTAATTGCTGCAGAGCCGCTGAGGACGCACACTGACTACTCCTATGGAGATGCGAGAAATTACTAACACCATGCACTGCATTAAATATCTGGGTGAACTTAGGACGCGTCTCCCTGGGCACGTTTCAAACGGCGCGAACCAGCGGGACAACACGCATGGCTTCAACGTGCGAGGCTCAGTCACGCGACAGCTTCAACTACGGCAGTGATTCACGCGTCGAACTAGGTGCTCGGTGGTGGCTGCGATAACGACCAAATCACGCACCATGGTATGGTAATTGCATCTCCTGTAATGGCGCCATTCTTTCTCCGTCACGTGGTTTTTCTTTCCCTTTTCGTTTTTCTCCCCTACTTCTCTTTTCCTCTCACGCTGGTTCACAACTGTCGCATTCACCACTGCCAAAATTGTCAACCACACCCGCATGAGACAAAGGGTGCTCTCTCCCCTCTCACGTTCCTCCTTTCCCACGATACCCAGTGACAACGATTCGTCGCGTCCGAAACGTAGCCTACACCCCCGGCCACAGCCACGACACGGGGCGTCACGGGTGGGTTACTCTGTGAATCATTAACCTGCTCGACCATCCATGTGCACACGTAGCTCGGTCAGCTGCCACATTAATCGAGCCACGGCACACCCAATTTTCGCTGTCGTTGATGACAGGTGGCAATGAACTGCGGCTATACCACCACCCACGTCTTCCGCCTACCAATCGTAGTGCGAAGTGAGATATTTTTACTGCAGTTACCACGCCACGCACTCGCCTAGTTTTATTTTAGAGCTAAACATAAAAAGGATTAAAAATGAGAGTGTAATGATCTTTCCGCGCGTGCAGCAGCATGTTGTTTTGAAGATTTATCCATACAAGGCGAACATATATTCGCAAAAGGTAACCTTCGTTGCTACAGATCCACCGAGAGCATGCATGAGACACATGCATGTTGATGTCGCGAACAGATTTAGACAAAGGGTACTTATAAAAAAAGACATGGCTAATCCCTTTGTCTATGAGTCGGTATAGCATAAAAGTGAAATGTGTTTTCACAGATGTCTCGCAATGGACATCACAGATGTTCCACAATGTCCCGCAAAGCGTGTACTGTAAATTGTTTAGGTTCAAGAACGACGGAGTGGAGGTTACAGCAACAAGTTTGCCACGCGAAGAACGGCAAGCCGATCGAAACTTACAGGGCGCCCCTCTAGCACAAAGCGAGCACAAAAATAGCATACACAGGATGAGTGTTGACTAACAACCCAAAGCTCGGCACTTAAAAGTGCGCTGCTCAAGCACAAACAAACGCACACCGAACAGATGCACAAGTATGCGCAGCACGAGTGTGAACAAATGTCATGATTGTTATTTCGTGTGCTACCAGCGCACACGTTTTCGGAAGGCGGCCAGTGCAGCGAACAAAGTGATCTTCACACACTCTTTAACCACAGTAGCTTAGAATGAAACTTTCGGTGAAATTTCAGGACATAAAATGCACCCAAATCACGAAATAAGCTTACACGAGTGACCACCCTCTGTGGAGGCACGCGCGCATCGCAACGCACAGGGCGATGACCTCGCTAGAGGCGGCAAAAATGCGCAGATGTTGCCAAGCTCTGAGGACCGCCAACAGTATATGGTGTATATCTTTAGGACGCTAAAGAACGTACGTTGTGTGGCCGAGTGGTTTTGCTCTACGGATCGAAAGATCATAGATTCAACACCGGTGTGTTATTTTTTTTCTTTTCGCTCTTTTTTGCGATCTATATTGGTTTTACAACGTCACACTTATGACGGTGAAATCTAAGTAGAGTCATTATAGACCCCGGCATAAAACTCTTTCGTGTTAAAAAAGTGCGCAAAGATAAGCGACAGAATCTATTTCATTGTCTGACCTAACTCCACTGTGGGCTCCACAGGTGGGCTCTGTGACTGCACCTCAACGCAGCCATCTAGCCCGCTAATCTTTGCGATGCAGACGATCTTCCATATGATCACCAGCCAGCTACTGCTGACCTCGGTGCGCATCTTTTCCGGTGCGTCATCGGGGTGCGCACTGCCGTGCTTCGCAGTGGCGTCGGGATGCTACCACCTGTCGCTCGTCACCAGCCTACCCGGGATGACCGTGCCGCCATGGGAGCAGTGACTTCCGGAGGCCAAAGCATTGTGGACGGCCACACCATTATCGACATCAACAGCTCCGCTGCATATAATAGCGCACCCGCCGCCGGCACCGCCCCGTGGGCTCTGTGACTGCACCTCAACGCAGCCATCTAACCCGCTAATCTTTGCGATGCAGGTTAGTAAATCCTACGCACTGTTTGCAAAAAAACTAGCAATCACGTCTTGGTGCAGTTACCGAGCCCACGGTGCTGTCTCGCCATTGCCGCTGAATGTGTTTCCGTTATTCATTCCTTGTTGATGTTGTCAGGATATGTGGAAACTAACCCTGGCCCCGGCCGAAACGATGCCGTGTTGACAGAACTTCAGCAAATAGCCGCAGGCCAATCCAAAGTAATTACTGAAGTACAGAGCCTCAAATCTCAGCTAAACACTACTGATAGAACATTAACGAATTTATGCAAATGGATGACCAACCTAGAAGCACACTACCAGGCCCTTATTCCTATCCGAAATGACATCGAAAAGATGCGGGCAGACACAAGCAGCATGTCTCGCAAGATTGAGGAGTTAGATGACCGCCTAGACGACGCGGAAAATCGATCACGTTGAAATAACCTCATCATTTATGGCATCACCGACCCTACTGACAGCGAGACATGGAACGATTCCGAAAAAATAATTATCGACTTCTGCCATAATAATCTAGGAATAACCGTAGGACCTCATGACTTCGAAAGAGCTCATCGCCTTGGTCGTCATTCGTTCGGTAGAAATCGCCCCATAATCGTAAAATTTGCATGTTACAAAACAAAGGACTCGATCCTATCATATGGCCGGAAATTAAGAAATACTAACTTTAGCATTGGAGAGGACTTTTCGCTCTCCGTTCGACACGCGTGAAAACAATTAATAGCATTCTCCAAGGCTAAATCTGCTAAGTTCTCCTTGCAGTATAAAACCCCGCACATCGGTCCGAAACGTTTTATTTTTGATAAATTGTCTAGCACAGTTAAAGAAATCACATAGCAGTCGCCCTGTCACCATGTACCTACAAAACGACAGCGCCCGGCACTTGCCAAACCACTCTCATTTTCCGTGATATTTACTAACATCTCCAGTTTCCTTCCAAAGCGCGAACTCTTATCGAACATTGTTTTGTCATCCGGAAGCAATATACTGGTACTAACTGAAACTTGGCTCAACGATAACGTTTCGGACGCTGAAACTCTGACTGACTTACCCGAATTCCGCGTGTATCGTAGCGACCGAAAGTGTACTCGAGGGGGTGGTGTTCTGGTCGCAATTCACCAAGGTATATTATGTTCCGTTGTACACGTAACGTCCGACATTGATTCATTATGACTCATTTGTCACGCTCCTTCCCTAACAGTACTTCTTGGCGTTTGTTATAGGCCACCGCATACTAATCCTGACTTCTGTAGGCACCTAAACAATAGCCTAAGGCAACTTGTTGCCACTTACCCCAATGCTCTCATCCTTCTTTTTGGCGACTTCAATTACCCGAACATCAAATGGCATAACCTAGGCTTGTCCTCATTTATATGTCATGCAGAGGCTAAAAACTTCATTGACGTATGTTTAAATTTTAACCTGAGTCAGTTAGTCTCGGAACCAACACGCGTTACGCAAGAAACAGCAAACATCCTAGACCTAATACTAACTAACAGTCCTGAGAACCTTTCATCTATCAGTTATCTCCCAGAAATCAGTGACCATAAAATCATACATGCCCTATTTTTATTCAGTTCTGCTCCAAAGTACACATCCGCAAAAACAATATGCCTTTACGACCAAGGAAACTACGATGCAATAACTGAAGACCTTAACACCTTTTTTCTGAGTACAAATCAGTGTTTCCCACTCACACAGTACATGAAAACTGGTCAATATTCAAAAATAAATTAAGTGTGCTCACTAATATGTTCATTCTGAGGGTTACCTTGCATACTAATCACAATAAGCCATGGTTTTCTGTACGTTTAAAACGGCTGGAAAATAAAAAGAAACGGCTCTTCCGTTCGGCCAAGCGCCGTGACACGCGGAGTGACTGGGATAAATACTTCGAAGTGGAAAAATTATATATAGTTGAGATCCGGAACGCCAAGCATACATTTTATCACGATGACTTACCAAAGCTACTAACCAGCAACCCCAGAAAATTTTGGCAACTTTTAAATCCAAAGCATACTTACGACATCACACTGACTAACGACGCGCATGAACCAGTGACAGACCATGAATGTGGCGAAATATTTAACACCGCATTCACATCTGTCTTTACTTAAGAACTTGACGCACCTTCACAATCACCATCTGTTAACATCGAAGCATTCATGCCAACTATCTCATTTTTTGAAGAAGGCATTGCGTCCGTAATCGATAACATGAAGCTTTCATCATCAGCCAGTATGGACTCAAATAATTCTAAGCTACTGAAGAATGGTAAATCGATTTGTGCCGCCTATTTATCTTTGATTTTTTTACAGTCACTCGCCTCAGGAATCATTCCAGATGACTGGAAAACGGGGAAGGTCGTTCCAGCGTACAAATCAGGTAACAGAGACTTACCCTTGAGTGAGTGAGTAACAACTTTATTAGTCGAAGGGGTGAGGGGTAAAGGAGGCTAAGCCACGAAGGCTGCCAGGCTGTGCTTCTCGATGACTTCTTCCGCTCGTTTCAGGACCCGTGTCTGGATGTCTATGTCGTTGCTGGAGAGAAGGGCCTCCCATTGTCCCTCGGTGGGGGGTGAGCAAAGGAGGTCGGCGGGCGGGGGATCCTCCGGGCAGCCCCAGAGGATGTGGTTCAACGAGGCAACGTTGCCGCACAGGCAGCAGCGTGGATCAATGGCACCTGGGTGCATGTATGAAAACACGAGGGGGCACGGGAAGGTGCGGGTCTGTAGGCGACGCCAGGCGATCTCGGACCGCTTGGGAAGGCTGCTGTGAGGATGTGAATAGAAATATCGCTCGAGGCGATAATGCTGAGTGATGTCGTGGTAGGTGACCAGGGGCTCCGGCACCAGGGCGTCCGACTCTGAGTGGCCCACCGCTCGGTCGACGAGTCCTCGAGCGCGTTGGTGAGCTGTCTCGTTGCCGGGGTGGCCCGAGTGGGCGGGGACCCAGATCAGTTCTATGCGGCACTGCTCATCTTGCTGCAGTAGGGGCCGAAGTAGCCGTAAGGTGGTAGGCGAGACGAGACCTCGCGCGAAATTCGAGATGGCTTGTTTCGAGTCGCTGATTATGACGCTTGCGTCAGCCGAGGTCGCGGCCAAAGCAATGGCCACTTCCTCCGCCTCGACGGCGTAAGGCGTTCTGACGGTGCCAGCCGTGATGGTCGGCCCCAAAGGAGCTGAGGAGGGCGACACGGAAACGACTACGAAGGCGTCCCTGCGTGCATTGTATCGGGCCGCATCTACGTAGGCGACGGCCGGGTGGTCGGCGTACTTTGCTTGAAGCATGGCGGCACGGGCTTGGCGGCGAGCGTCGTGGTGGCCCGCCAGCATATTCTTAGGTAGCGGCTTGATGTAGAACGCCGCTCGAATAGCATGGGGTAATGAGACCAGATCCGGAGGGTGGGAGGAGGTGTCGTGGCCGATGGAGGAAAGGATGTGGCGACCGGTCGGCGAACGGTAAAGGCGTTGCACTTGAGCGGAGCGGTGAGCCTCAATCAACTCGTCGAGCGTGTTGTGTACACCCAAACGGAGAAGACGATCGGTGGACGTGTTGGGGGGAAGGCCGAGGGCAGTCTTGTATGCCCGGCGGATGAGGACGTCAATTTTATCGCGTTCCGATTTTAGGAGACGTGTATAAGGAAGGCCGTACGTGAGGCGGGAAACGACGAACGCGTCGACAAGGCGAAGTAGATCGTGTTCTCGCATGCCCTCACGCCGCGCACGGACCCGGGCGAGCATACGTGCGGTCTGCTGCACCGAGAGCGAGAGCTTGTCTATGGTGTGTGTATTATGGCGGTTGGACTGTAGGATCAGCCCGAGCACGCGGAGATGCGAAACGACGGGGACAGGAGTAGAGTTGGCATGAACCGTGATGGTGGGGTGGGGAGTTTTGTAGCGACGCCGGTCGGGAGGCCGCATGAGAAGAAGGGCCGATTTGGCCGCTGAGCAAGTAAGACCGGCCGCGTGCACGTGGGACGTGACGACGTCGGTTGCGCGTTGCAACGTCTGCTCGATATGGCCGTCAGAGCCCGACGTGACCCAGAGAGCAATATCGTCCGCGTACAGGGTGTGTTTAAGACCGGGGATACGGTCCAGCTTGCCAGGAAGCGAGCGGAGGACAAGATTGAATAGAAAAGGCGACAAGACGGCGCCCTGAGGGGTGCCACGAGGGCCAAGCTCGTACGTGGGAGACGGGAGGTCCCCTATGATGATTTCGGCCGTGCGGGCGGTGAGGAACGCGCGAATGTAGTTGTAGGTGCGGGTGCCGGGATTGAGGGCTGCGAGTTCGGCAAGGATAGCCGAATGGGAGACGTGGTCGAACGCCTTGTGAAGGTCCAGGCTAAGGAGAGCCTTTGTGTCTGAAAATGTGGGTGGGTCGAGGAGATCATGGTGGAGTTGTAAGAGGACATCTTGCGTGGATAGGTGGGGGCGGAAACCAAGCATGGTGTGGGGAAGGAGATGGTGTGCGTCCGTGTACGTTTGCAAGCGAGCGAGAACGACATGTTCTAGAAGCTTGCCGACGCACGAGGTGAGTGAAATGGGCCTGAGATTCTCGATTGTGAGTTTCTTGCCCGGCTTGGGGATGAAAGCCACGCGAGCGTGTTTCCATGATTGGGGGAGGTTGCCGGAGCGCCAGCACTCGTTGAGGAACGAAGTGAGGGTAGCAGCCGAAGGGGCGTCGAGGTTTCGGAGGAGCTTGTTGGGGATGCGATCTGGGCCGGGGGCGGAAGTGGTGCGGAGCTTCTGTAATGCCGCGTAGACCTCCGCTTCCGTGATATCGGCGTCCAGTACTGGGTTGGGGGCCCCAGAGTAGGACGCGAGAGGGGGAGGAGGTGTGCCAGGAGGCAGAAGCTGAAGGTATTTGGCGGACAGGTCTGCCATCAGCGACGGAGTGTCGCCGGGGTAAGCCCGGACCACTCGTTGTAACTGCTGCCGAGCGACCGACTTGGCAGAAGCAGGGTCGAGGAGGTGGCGGAGGAGATGCCAGGACTGTTTGCAGCCCAACTGACCAGAGAGACCCGAGCAGAGCTGCTCCCACTGTTGGCGGGCGAGCGCGGTGGTGTGTTGCTCGATCGTACGATCGAGGTGCGCAATGCGGCGGCGTAAGCGACGGTTGTGACGTTGCTTCTGCCAACGGTTGCAAAGGCCGGTGCGGGCGGCCCACAGGTGGGCAAGACGGGCGTCAGTTGCCGGATAGTCCTTCGTGGTGGGGATCGAGGCGGTGACTGCGTCGAGGTCCGCTAGCAGCTGGTCGGTCCACGTCGAGAGGTCCTCGATGTTGGAAGTGGCGGAGTGCAACCGGCGTTCTCGGAAAGCGTCCCAGTCTGTATAGCGGGCCGTGTGTGGGCGCGGCTTGCTGGGGGAGGTGAGAACTTGAATGGTGAGGACATAGTGGTCACTGCCGAGGGGCTGATGCGTGTTATACCAGCGCGCGTCGGGCACGCTGCGGCAGAAGCTGAGGTCCGGGGTGGTATCGCGGCACACACTGTTGCCGATGCGCGTTGGTTGCGTGGGGTCGGTGAGCAGGGAAAGGTTGAGATCGTGAGCGAGCTGCCACAGCCTCCTTCCGAGGCCATCTGCCTTCGAGTAACCCCAGTCCGGATGCTTGACGTTGAAGTCGCCGAGAATAAGAAGGGGTGATTTGGCTGCTTTCGCTGCAGCGGCACGGAGCAAGGCTAGGAGAGACGCGTCTTCAGTGGAGCGAGGGGGGTTGTACACGTTGAGAATAAACAGAGAGGGCTGTTCACGTTGCTGAGGTAGTGTCTCGAGAAAGACGTGATGGACTGCAGGGAAGGGTAGATCGTGTCGATTGACAGTGAGCGTCCGCCGGGTGAGGACGGCCGTCACGGGATGGGGCAGAGGATGGTGAGTTACTTGGTTGTAGGCGACGTAACCCGATAGGGAGACGTCGGCCTGAGTTTCCTGTAGTACGATGATATCAGGCGCGTCCGAGGGGTCTAGTTGTTGTAGGTGGAGAAGGAGGTGGTTACGCTTGGGACGAAAACCACGGCAGTTCCACTGCCAAATGGTGACGATGGATCGGTCAGCCATTTTTAACAGCGGAAGATGTTGCCTCGGCCGGTGTTTGCGAGGTTCGGGCGGCGCCGGAGGAGGTGGTGGTGCGGGCATGGAGGGGTGGCTTTGCTCGGATGCTTCCAAGCATGGCAGTTTGTAGGCTATCAACTGTTGACTGTAGAGATTGGAAGGACGTGGCGGGGGGGGTAGGCGGCGAAGTCTGTGCGCAGGGAATTTAGAGCTTCGTGCTGTGCAGTGAGAAGCTGGTGGACGGAGTTGAAGCGGCTATCCAACCGCTTTTCAAGATCCACCAAGGCCGTCTTGATGGATACCTGGACCTCTTCAGAAAGGTGAAGAGATTAAAGGGGAGTGTTGGGTCGACGGCGCTTGCCAGTGCATCCTTCGGGAGTCTGAACGTCCATGTCGGAGGAGGAGCAAATGGTAGAGGGCAGAGAGGATTTCACTGTGATGGCTGATTCCAGCTTCTCTTCAAGAGCTTGCAGTTTCGCTTGGAGGGAATCAATTTGGGTCTTCTGAGCTGCAATTTGAGCGCTTTGTGCAGTGACCCGCTGTCGGAGGGAGGCGTTTTCTTGCTGCAGTGCAACAACCTGCGGCTCCGAGGGCAAGCCGGGGGCGCCGCGGGGCCATGTCGAATTCATGGGCTGTGATGCGGGTTTAGGCACCGCTGGTACGGGGGGCGGAGAGGCAGTAACCGACTTGGGCGGTGGAGCTGGTGAGGGACCACTTGCTGCTTGCTGGGAAGAGCGCACTACCGCTGTGGGCGGAACAGGCTGTTGTGGCGAGGGGTGTGTGTCAGGTACCGGGGCCTTCTGGCGTTGAGGGCGCTGCACGTAGCGGTGTTTACAGTTGGAACTGTACGTGGAGTGATTCCCATTGCAGACGATGCAGCGGGGGTTGCAAGTGGGTGGCGATCCTTCGGGCGGTGTGGGGTGAGCAGCGCCGCACCGATGGCACCGCTCCTGCCGCGGCTTGGGGCACACGTCGGTCCGGTGGCCGGTCGAGCGGCAATTGTAGCAGGCTTCCACCTTGTTGCGGAACGGAAGGAGGCGAAGCTGGACACCGTGGTAGAAGATCCACCGCGGTAGTTTCGGCTCCATGAGGGTGACCAAGATGTGAGGGGCCTTGCCCATGCGGCGGCCGCCCACAACAGAGAGGGTAGGATTGCTTGCCTGAAGGTCTTCAAGGATGGCTTGGTCCGTGAAGTCGTCGAAGGCGTGGTACAGTATGCCCCTGAGGGCATCGTCTGGCGGTGGGGCGTAAAGGTGGACGGTGAAAGTGTTGCCGGAAACCGTGAGGGAGGTGATGCGGAGGTATGCTTGTGCACGAGCCGAGTCCGCGACGCTGAGCGTAAAAGTGTTGTTGACGGGGTGGATCCGCACCGTGTCGCGAGATGCGGGCGGGAGGTCTTGCAGGAACGCTGCTTGCAGCAAGGCGGTGTACAAGTGCCAAGGCTGTAGCTTGGTGAGTTCTACGGGGCTTTTAGGGCGGCCGACGATGTGAATCGTGTCCGCCGGGAGACGAGGGAGCGGAGCGCGGCGGCGGTGCTGCGGAGGCGATGTATTTACCCGCTTCGACGAGGGCAGAGAAGCCGGCGTGGTGGTGGGCTTAGCTGCGGCGGTGGCAAGGCGCAAGGCTGCGCGGCGTTGCTCTTGGGCGCGGAGGCCTGGCGACTGCCAGGATTCGTCCGAGAGTTCCTCGGGGGACACGTCCTGTCCTTCGACAATATACTCCATAGCGGTGGACAGCTAGGAGATGGGCGACGGGGCAGCGGCGGGCGGCCGGGCGGTCGCTCCGTCTGTCAGCTGATGTGCAGGCGGCCGCACTCGAGCTAAGCCTAAGAGGCCTAGGTCGGTGCACGGCGTGGTCGAAGGCTTTCGAAAGCTCTCCCGGGCCACCCCGGGCGAGTTTCGCAATAAAGTGGGTGTCGAAGAGATCCAGACAATGTGCTCCAGCCACCCGTGAAGAAATTATCCGGATAGGGTCGAAAGGACCGGCGCGAGGGCCGAAAATTGGCGGAGCCGAAGTGAGGTGCGACTGCTCTCGACGGTGATCCGCCCCCCTTTCACTTACCCTTGAACTACCGCCCCTTTTCATTAACTAGTGTACCCTGTAAAATCATGGAACACGTCATTTACTCTCAAATTGCAAGTTTCTTGGACTCATGTATTTTTTTTCATCGATCTCAACATGGATTTCGTAAAGGTCACTCCTGCGAAACACAATTAGCGCTATTTTTTCACGACTTGCACACTAACCTAGACCGTAACATGCAGACTGATGTAATTTTTCTAGACTATGCGAAAGCGTTCGATAAAGTTTCTCAACGCCGCCTTTTGCTAAAACTTTCACACCTGCACCTAGACCCTAACATTCTTCGTTGGATTGAACAGTTTCTCACTAACCGTTCTCAGTCAGTCTTTGTTAATGGCCACCTAATGGCCACCTATCTAACTCTCTCCCAGTCACATCAGGCGTTCCCTAAGGATCTGTCCTCGGTCCTCTTCTTTTCCTAATATATTAACGACTTGCCCGACCATGTATCCTGCAGCATCCGCATGTTCGCAGACGACTGTGCCATTTATCACACTATCAGTAACCAGCATGATCACCTGTATCCCCAAACCAACCTTAACAACGTGCTTAATTGGTGTAACACATGGTTACTGACCCTTAATCTTTCTAATAGTAAACTCGTGTCTTTTTCTCGTCGCCATAGCCCATATCGCTTCCACTATTCCATCGTTAACACCGCAATTGAATCAGTACCGTCTTATAATTATCTTGCAATAACCTTGTCTTATGATTTATCATGGCATACACACATCGCTAATGTAGTTTCAGCATCTAATAAAGCACTTGGTTTTCTCAAACGCCATCTCCGCCTAGCCCCCCCACATGTAAAATTACTTGCGTACAAATTGTTAATCAGACCAAAATTAGAATATGCATCTGCCATATGGAGCCCACATCAAGCGTATTTAATCAAAGCATTAGAAGCGGTACAAAACCGTGCTGCCAGATTCATTCACTCATCTTACTCATACGATATCAGTATTTCATCTTTGAAAGCGAAATCTGGGCTGCCACTCCTTTCTTTGCGCCTCCGCACTGCAACTCTCGTGCTTTATCACAAGTTATTTCATTTTTCCCTCAATCAGCCACCTTATATAGTAGTCGCAGCACGCATATCTCATCGAACCAGTCATCCATTTCAGGTTTCCCGCCCATCTTCGCGCACCACTGCTTTTTCTGCCTCGTTCTTTTTTCGAGCAGCCACGGACTGGAACGGCCTCCCCTGGGACATCGCCAACATTGCCTCATCATCTGCCTTTCAAGACCGTGTTATTTATCATCTTCAATGCTAAAACAACTTTTACTGCTTATTGTTAACCTAAATAAAACCACACCTCTAATGTAATGCCCCTCCTAGAAAGGGGGGCCTTTAAGGTAATAAACTGAACTGAACTGAACTGTAACGTCTGGTGTGCCATAATCATCCGTCTTAGGCCCCATTATTGTTATTTGAAAGTAATAACCTTCCTAGTTGTGTTTCTTCCTCATTTGTCCGACTTTTTATTGACAATTTGTGTGCTCCTCCAGAAAGTTACAAACCATACTGACCGTGTTGACTTTCAACGTGATCTATACTGCATATTGGAATGGTGCAAGGAATGGCGTATGACATTTAGCATGACTAGATCTAAAAGCGTGCGAGTTTCACACCACATATACTACCCATTGACCGCGTACTTACACCCTCAAAAGCATTTCTTTAAAATCTGTTGCGACAAATACCTCGGCGTTCACACTGCTTCTATTCTTACCTGGAACGTGCACATAGTATATGCGACGAATAACGATGACCACATGCTTGTTTACCTTTGTCGAAACTTTTTCTCAGCCCTACCATCATTTAAGGTACCCCAAACAAAGCCTTGGATCCAACTAAATTACAGTTGGTATGCGCCATCTGTGATCTAACTCATGTCATTCTCATTCTACTCTCCAAGCTATTTAGCCTCGCGCAGCACGTTTCGTCTTATCAAATTATTTGCGTCGTTGAAATGTCAGATCCTTGAAAAGCGCGCTAAACTGGCACTTTTTTCATTGCGTCGCAAATACTCTCGCCTTGAGCTTTTTTTAATAATATATAATATTGTAACACAAGTTTGAAGGGTGCCCTAATTCATCCATTTAGTCACATATAACTAACGACCGATCATTGCCATTTGTTGGCCCTGCGATCTTGTTCATTTCGACAACAATACGCCAGTGTGTTGAAACTACGCTTGAAACTACCTTGCGACCTTCATCGCCTGTACAGTGAACGAAAAAGATATAAAACTCGTCTTACAAATTGTTATGTAAGAATTTTTTCTTCTGTCCTTTTAACTGCACTTGTATTTATTCTTATTCTCACCTCCTTTCTGCTGTTCCTTCGGGCCTTGACAGTATCTCTAATAAATGAATAGATAAAAAAACCAATGAATAAATATTTAAATAAATAAAATAAAGAAATAAATAATTTCTCCTGATATCAATGTGACCATAAATGATGCAGTATACCGAAATCTTTTGTTCCAGAGGACCACTTTATCCCTAAAAAAATTCGAGTGAAGTCTGTAACGATGGAAGGCGCCTAAAAAGCGATTGGAAACCGAGTCATACTAATCTAAAAAAACAGGAAAAAACGTAGCAAAGAGAGGAGAAGGCGAACACATACTTCGACACTTATACTTTTAACTCATCCGCATACTTTTTATCGGTCATTGCAAAAGTATTTCATTATGTTCAATTGCGCAATAACACAATTATTTGCGGGAAATCCAAAGAGTTATATATATATCATGTGCAATCTGTATCACCTTCCTTACATAGTGCCCCACGAGGGCCCTGTAAGGTGCCGTAAATACGTATATAAGTAAAAGTATTCGTTGCTTAAATTCAGAAACCACCGATTAAGTTGTTCCCCATATACTACAACTCTAACGAAGGCTTTTTGCCGAGTTGCAAAGAATGCCCGCAAAATAAAAAAAGGCTCTTGCACAATGCTAGTGTGCTGTCCCCTGGAATGCAGTCGAAGAACCAGGCCACCTGCACTACTTTTAGCCTAAGAACAGAGGCAGCATCCTCACTTTTTATTACGCAATGCTGCTTGCAGCCGAAAGCAGATGAAGGATGCGCTATTTCGGAAGCTATAATCCACTACAATGAAACTGGATCATTGCCAAACACTATTCACATCTTCACCAATTTGGAGGATGTTAGTAAAAGACTCCGAAGTCAAAGAAAGCTACCATAATAAGCCATGCACATTTTGCACTATACCGCCAAACTTAAAGAACGTTCAGTCCGGATACAAGTTCATTGGAGTCCTGGACACACCAGTATACCGAGACACGAGCTTGTTTATCAACGTGATTTGCAGCAGCGGAGCGTGGGACAACTCGGAGATCACAGCACGAAGCAGGTCGCAACGATGACCGAAGATGAGATGCATGACGGCATTTACCGAGCGAAAATTCAGCGCTGGCGACAACTAAGAGATAAATTAGAACACGCTACAAAATACGGCGCCCCGCCTTGAAGATCCACCAGCCTCTGCGAAGTCACACTCAGAAGAGTACAAATACGAAGTTTCACAATAATCCCGATTCTTCACAAAATACATCCGACAAAGTACTCTGACCCCAACTGCGACTACAAGGACGAGCCAGCAACAAGGAAGCATACCATCTGGAAATGCCCCGTTCATGAATTAAGCAAATCTGCTTTTATCAAAAAAGGCCACAGAATCAAGCCTTACATAGAGCAAGACATGGAGTAGACTATCCACTGGATACTTAACGATCCACTCATCAAAGCCAGGCTGATTGTGTGGTGCGCTGCCTTGCACATGCAGGAAATTTCCTGCCCATAAATAACAAGCTGACCAGCATGAGGCTACTTTTTGTTTATTTTTTATACAGTGGTTAAAGTTTTCTATCAATCAATCAATTCATCGTGGTAGCTCGATCTCCACCAACAGAAGGAAATCGAGTGGCCGAGTGTTTAAAATCAAGTTTCACGAATGTTTAAAGGTGCAGCAGCGCTAGGCCAGCAGCGTGCATTTGCCCTGGGCTAGACAGTATGGCGATACTAACTTACAAACAATTATGAATATTCATATCTTTGTAAGGAGGTACGTTCGAAACAATATAGTCGTATGGCTGTAGTGTAATGCTAAACGGTACACAGATTCCATCATATTGCAGAGCAAGACGTCAGTGTTTTGTTGCGTTTTCTTTTTTTGTAATTACCGGGAAACAGCTGACACATATTCAAATAGGGAAAGGAATGTTTTTATTCTGTTAAGCCAAGCAAACATGCAACACTGGTCGGTGGAATAGGGAGGGGGCGAAGGGTTACCCGCACGCACAGGTTGGTCCGCGTGAAAGCTGAAGGGTGCTGCTGGCACCATGATGGCCTGAGATATTGCCATGCAGCTGGATTTTCCAGTCATAAAAGTTGTAGTTGTTGAGCAGTGCAGTGAACTGGGCTGTTTAGAACTGATTCATTCACTCTTCTTACTCGTTAACAGAAACTTGTGCTCGTCCGCAACGATACAAAGACTTTAATTGTTAGGGGGTCCACTGGCGCTCTCTAGAAGGTAGTCTCTTTAAGAATACACTAATAAAAATAATGAAACAATCTTTTCATCTTGAATATTTCTTATACCATATCAATCCATTTTTTTTCTTTATTCGCTGGTGCTGGCTTATAGGCAGCATATGTGTCACGATGGTTTAATGCGCTGAAACAACGTTCGCGATCTTATATTTTACCTAATAATTGTCTTTGCGGAGGACTTGCATAAAAAAATAAAAAAAACAAGCAACCGTCTTTCTTGATGGGGTCGGTATTTTCGTTGTATTTATTCGTGGTTGTCTTTTTCTGCTTATTTGCAAAAATATCTCTGGCATATCTCGCTAAGTCAAGCGAAAATGTATTTGTGTAACTGCAGACCCATAGTCGGGTAAGGCCCAAACGGACAAGACATGAGAGAGGTAGACGGGACAAGAGCTGGTCTAACCACTGAAAGAATAAGTTGAAAAATTTATATATAACAAAACTCGTAAACCAAACACAAGCTCACATGGGTCAAGAAAGAGTTCTTTGTTGCGATAGTGTCCTGTCCGTTTGTACGGTACTAGACGAAAGACAGTTTATACTACTCGCCCGCTTTCGATACCAGTTTAATTTCATGTATTTAGATATCTGTCTTCTCAAATACCTTTTGCATCTCCGCCCAGCCCTGCATTTGCGCCGTTATCTGACAAAGGCCGCAGGCTCAGTTGACAGATTCGATCAAAACAGTCTCGACTTCCCTGTGTCCACCGCAAGTGTCCTGGTTACCTTGTTACTCAACGGCATGCTTAAAGGCAATGTGGTGGCAGTATGCAAGTGCTATGTTGCGTGGTTTAGCATATATTGTGTCTCTTGGGTTTCTTTGGATTACAGAAACATTCACCGTACAGGAAATGATTCAATTTGCGGCTTCTAATGCTGCCATACACCTCAGCGATTGTGCTATAGATATTCAGTGAAACTAATAAAATTCTGAGTAATTATTCAACATAACTAATCAGCTGATAGAGAGTCTGGTAAAAAATAATAGCCAGAGAAACTACCATAGTTCAATTAACATGTGTTGGGCTGAGTTCACTTCCCAGGCACCTTTTATTTTCATTGTCTTCGCTAGATTTACAACGGAAATCCTAAATAGAGGTCCGCCGTGGCTAAGCAGCGATTTTTCGCTCGGCGAAACGCACGTGAATTGTGTTGCAACATTTGAAATGACTGTTCTCACAGTTTTTGGTGTTATTATTAGCTGAAACTCACGTATGTCGTATACAGTGATAACATTGTTTGTGACATAGGGTATTGCGCAACCCATGGGGAAAGTAAAGGGTTTCCTGAAGTACGTACTCTCCGTGTGGTCATGTTTGTGTTATCACCTCTCAGTCGTCAAGATCATCTAGCTCTCATGACCTCCTAAGCCATATTTAGTACATACCGAGTTAAAGAAATGATCACAAGGGCACCGAGATATAGATAGATAGATAGATAGATAGATAGATAGATAGATAGATAGATAGATAGATAGATAGATAGATAGATAGATAGATAAAATGTGTTCCAGCTTCTCAAAACTTCTATATTGGGGTTACAAGAGAAACACTCGGAAGGGCACCAACCTTTTTCTCTACATTCGGCGAAACAGGTGCACCCTAGTTACTGATTACATGCAAGTCACACGAATTGACAACAGTGTGATTAGAAATACCACCCCGTACCTTACTTTCACTAAAAACGTGTGACAAGCTAACTGGACACACACTGAAGTCAACCTCGGCAGTGATCATTACATCTTCCCAATTACACTTGTCAGGGCTAACTTTCTTGCACAGTTTAATTTAGAAGCTGTTGTCGACTGGCACAAATTTCGCAAAATCTGAAAAGGAAACCCAAGAACACAAAGTCAGGAGTACAGAAACTGGGCGTCGAAGCTTACACAAGATGTAGCTCCTAGTGAAAAAGTAACCCCGGCAGAACATATCCGCGATGAAGTCCACAGCAGGCTACTTCACTATAGGAGGCCCATCAGAGTTTGGGGAAATGATGGCTTAGGCAAAAACATAATCACAAATTGAAACAAAAAAAGGCACAAACGATCCAGCTTGTAACTGAACACGCGGCGGAGCTTTCATTGCAGCAATGAAACCGTAATATGTAGTCGACTTGACGGTACTCTACATATGAAGATTCGTGGTCCCTGCTCCGCCATATGTTAGATCCATTCTCCTCGCACTCTGAAAGTACTAATACAATTACGAAAATCCTGTTTCAGGTATAGAAACAAGGGTAAGATATTGAAGCTATTCTTTTTACTACGTATTTTTCTTAACTAAGGCGAGAACCGTTCTCTGCCTATAATGAAGCTCCTAATCTAGACTTCGACGTGCCGATTGCACAGGCGGAAATTAGGGTTGCAGTGAGCAGACTTCGTAGCACATCCGCTGCCGAACTAGATCGACTTACGAACAAAACACTTTGAAATTTAGGCTCCCAGTTTGTGGCCGCTCTTACCAATTAGATGGATCAACATTAGGAGCAGGGCACGCTGTCCAAAGAATGGAAGTCAGCTAAGGGGTCTTTCATACCAAAAAATTGTAATCCATACGGCCTTAACAATATGTCACGGATTCCTCTAACCACATGTACAAAAAAACTGATTGAGCTTGTAATTTTAAATCACCCTAACCAAAACATGGATGGAAATAAATTTTTTCCTCCACCATATAGGGCTTCCGAGCGGAACTCTCAACTCAGGATGTCATGCTGCAGCTTAGGGAGGAGTATGCGCTCAATCCTGCTGTTGCAGAATATTCTCTTGGAGAGGGCAGACTGTGGAAGAGAACGAAGTGGAGACATGCTCGTGCTCCACGAAGAACAGCTTGGGCTCCATTACGAATAAACGGATCATCTCCACCCTAACGTCTGCGAACGGTTATTTTGTGACACCTACTTTGCGACACATCACCAGAACCATCCCCGCCTTGGACCTGACCAATGCTTTCTATGATGTTTATAGTTTCTCAATTTTAGAGCCTCTTAGACAACTAAACGTAGGCTGTCACACACAAAGGTGCGTAACTACGTTTCTCAGCAACCAGGTTCGTCCCGCCTACAATTAGGCACATTCAAAATTGATCACTTCACGCTAGACAGTGCTTTTGTCCCCGTTTTTTCTAACGCTGCTCTCTTCCGGCTAGCGCGGAAACTTGCCGAACTTCCTTCTTTCAAAATCCTTGAAACGCGGACGACGTCCCTATGCCAGCAAACCATGGTCAAATCAACCGGAACCTTAGTTGACCACTGACGCTTTTAAGCACGCGAACAGTGTATGGCTTTACCTGCTCCGGGGCTAAATCATAAGTCCTAGTAAATAAATTTAAAAAGAGAGACACCTGTAATATTCAAGTAATCTTTTATGACACCAACATTCGCAGGGTCTATATAATCAAGATTTTAGGCCTCAATACTTCTGACAAGGTTTCCATAAAGATTAACGCTTCGGTTCGTAATGCGGCTTCCCTCATTAGGTACCTTTTGAAATTGTCATCGCGGCATGAGGGAAGCAGACACAAGCCCCCTCATTCATGCCTTTTGCCTATGCAGAATTGCCCCTATTTCATCCCCTACATCTATCTCACAACCACGGAGACCAAGCAACTTAACGACTCGTTCGCACTGCCTATAAAACTGCTCTCCATCTCCCTAAATCGACAGTCACGGATAAGTTACCTCCACATAGGGTGCGCAGCACTCTGGGAGAGCTTGTAGAGACGCATTTTTCAGTCATAAAACAGGATAATCACTCCTGCGCTGACTGAGAATCAACGTTCCTGGTCACACCATGGCTCCGCACGCAGTTTCCATCACTGTTAGCAGCAACACCTACTAATCCCGTCACTCACTGCCCCTCCCCCCTCAGAGCATAATCGAGTGAGACAGGAAGCTAGAGCCAAGGCCCTCCACAAGCACTTAAACGTAGACGTAGACGCTGCCGTAGACGTGCTTTATATGTAGACGCTGCCGAACATGCAGATCATACAGCTTTCGCATAGCCATTGTAAACAGATTATAAAAAACTGGTCGCTTAGTGCATCCATACCAAACTCAACAGAGTTTTGGAAGCAGAGGACGGTGGCAATTGCCATAGCCGTTGTTCACTTCCCCGCTAAGTATATTTTCTTCGAGTATATTTCTTTAGAACAATAATGCGACGCAAGCTCGCGATGAGCGCTTAACGCGGGTCTGCTTCGCCGAGGGTCCCAACGTATTGGCGTTCACTTCATTGCTACGACAACCCATCTAAGGGTTAAGTGGTTTGTCGTGTACGCTTGCACCAAACACACGACCATTTCAAGTGTCTGTGGCAGCTAATGCACAGCGGTGCATGATAAAGCTTTCCGCCTGTCATGCCTCTACATCCTCCTGCGTTCGCTTCTAGATGAATAAACAGCTTCCCAGCCGCCAACAACCCTGGAGTGAAATCTCCGCTAGCGGCTCTGAAGTCCTGACGTAAGAGATTGATTGGTTTAGAATAATAATAATAATAATAATAATAAATAATAAGAATAATAATATAATAATAATAATAATAATAATAATAATAATAATCTATCTTATTATTCTTATTTTTAATTATTATTATTATTATTAATATTATTATTACTATTATATTATTATTATTGTAAATTGAGCTGGCAGGAGTATAGGCCGACATAGGTGATCTGCATAAAAGAGTAACTAAAGATCGAGAAACTGCATTATATTGTCTTGGGGAACTTCGTTCGTAAAACGCAATCTATGCCCTTATTCTTCAAAGATTTCTAGAATTTATCCCGGGAGAATCAACAAGCACGAGGGTAATTGTGTACGCACACGAACGTTCACATCAATGTCAAGGTAAACTATAAGTACCATTTCAACGCCCTAAAAAATAACTCCGGAATGTACGGGTGCTGCACGATTTATATTGATTGATATGTGGGGTTGGACGTCCCAAAACCACCACATGAATATGAGAGACGCCGTAGTGCAGGGCTCCGGAAATTTCGACCACCTGGGCTTCTTTAACGTGCACCCAAATCTGAGCACACGGGCCTACAACATTTCCGCCTCCATCGGAAATGCAGCCACCGCAGCCGGGATTTGATCCCACGACCTGCGGGTCAGCAGCGAGTACCTTAGCCACTATAGACCACCGCGGTGGGGTGCTCAAAGGCCCGTACAAATGCTGACATTTTAACACAAAACATATCGCCCCGAACTATAGAAGAGTAGAATTCAAGTAAAAAAAATTAGTATACATATAGTTACGTGAAGCTATCAAGAGATATTAAACATATGTTCATGATTGAAAGTTCGTAATTTTCTTGCTTGGTGCAGTTTTTACACTCTTCATAACTTCATAATGTGATACCGAGTAAAACAAATCGACCACATGAATGCTAAAAACCTCTGCTACCAGGCATTTCATTGTTTACTAAAAGTTTGACAACCTGGTTAGACTTTTTTACGAGAAAAAGGTCCTGCCCTGCCGCGGTGGTCTATTAGCTGGCTTATGATAATCGTCTGCTGTCCCGCACGTCGTGCGTTGGGGTCCCGGCTGCAGAGGGTGGCATTTTCAATGGAGGTGAAAATGCTGTAGGCCGGTGTGCTCAGATTTTGGTGTACGTTAAAAAAACCCTACGCGGCGAATTTCCGGAGCCTCGCCTACAAGATCTCTCATAATCATATAATGTCTTTCGGGCGTTAACTCCGCATACGAATCAATCAAAAAGGTGCTGAAAAATTAAGGCAGCAAAGATATATTGCAGGAACATGGGAAATTTATGTTACATGTGTGTTCGCACCTGCGAGAACACTAAAATGCTCTAAACCAGAACCAGGCCTAACCTTTTTCGGCCATTTCACAAAATGTAGTTGGAAGAGGAGGAAGGACAGCAACAAAAGGGAGAAGGCAGGGAGGTTAACCAGAAAGACATCGGTGGCTACCCTACACTGGGGGATAGGGAAGGGGACAAGAAAGATGAGAAAGAGGGAAGACAGGGAAAAGAAAACAAAAG